>JAZGUH010000582.1:0-46521 GCA_037893225.1 Hippasteria phrygiana | reverse complement strand
AGGCCATGGGATTTGGGGGCAAATTCATCTCCCACCTTGATCTTTTGTACAGCGGCGCCGAGAGCCATATCAAAGTCTGCGGTTCCTTAACCGCATCTTTTCCCTTTCAGAAGAATTCGCCAAGGCTGCCCGCTCTCGGGGCTGCTGTACACAATAGCCATTGAGCCGTTCTTGAACAGATTACGCAATGATCTATTGCACAAAGTCTTCTCTTCCTAATACAAACAGACATTGCTCGGTTTCGGCTTATGCAGACGATGTTTCTATTTTCGTCACCTCCGATGAGGGATTGACATTATTGATAATGCTTATAGTCTATTTAGTATAAGTCCTCTGCTGCTTGTCTCAATTATCATAAATCCCAAGGTTTATGGGTCGGCTGTTGGACCGACAGAATCGACAAGCCACTTTCCTTTCATTGGAACAATCAAGGCTCTCCTTTCTTGGAGTTCACCTAGGTAACAATACACCTACAATCAAGAAAACTGGATCCAATGTAAAAATAGACTGCAAAAAACACTGTCCTATTGGACCCGCCTTTCAAATGCCCTTTCATTTAAAGGCAAAATTCTAGTCGTCAATCAACTCGCCGCTTCCAAACTCTTTCATTGTCTTGCTATTCTCCCCTGCCCCGATAACGTCCTGGGTGAACTCCAAGACATGCTTGTCGATTTTGTCTGGTCCAACAGGAACATTTCCTTAAAAGATCAGTTCTGTTTCAAACTCCCGATAAAGGTGGACTTGGTTTTAGCCTGTCTTCAAGCACGCAGCCTCACATTAAGATTTAATCGTATCCAACGCTATCTTCAGTTCAATTCCCATCCCTCTTTTGTTTTTATGGACTACAATCTCCGGCAGTACAAACACTTTAACTTAGATTATCAACTTTTTCTGACCGATATCGATCCCAAATTTCTAACCAGTCTACCTGTTTTTTACTGTGAGGTCCTGCGTGCTTGGACGACACTCGGAGCTCGAGTTGAAACACCCGCCAAATCAATCAACCATGTTATTAATCTCCCCCTAATCTACCCTCCCTTCGTTCGTACCTTACCCGGGCACTCCGTCTCTCTGCTCGACTCCTCGCGGGTGGAATCGGGCTCGTCAGGGACCTCATCAATCGCAACACCGGCACCTGGCTGAATGCCGAGGATCTTCGTCTTCCAACCTTGAGTCTTCGCCATCCTTCTCTTCGTCTTCTGCATAATGAACTCTCTCGCCTGCACCACGCCATCTCTTCATTATTTCCGTCACTCTTCAATAAGACCGGCCTTCTTCGGGACTCTCCTCACATCTCCACCATCGCTTCTCGACCCGAATCTCCGGGCCAAGTCTTCCTGGACAATGACACTGACGCCCTCACTGCATCTTCGAAATCTATCTATGGAAAGTTCAACGCCCATGTCAACGACCTCTCTTCATCTTCATCTTCTACTCACTGGCATGAACTTGGTTTCCTCCCTCCTTCGCACAACATTCCGTGGAAAGTTATTTACCAGCTACCAACTTCCAAGAAGGAGGGGAGATGTCCAGTTCAAACTCTTCCATAACATCCTGCCGTCACTCACCGTCCTTCATCACCTGAATCCTGCTATCCCGTCATCCTGCGGCTGGTGCGGCGAGAGAGGAACCATCCACCACCTCTTCATCACATGTCCGTCCATTCAGCCCGCCCTCAACCTTCTCCATAAGCTCCTTTCTCAACTTCTCCCGAATATCAAGCTGAACTTTGACCTCTATTGGGCCCTGATTCCTCACGCCCGGGGTCGGAGTAGGGAGGCCGTGTGCCTGGCGAATTTTCCTGATAATAAGTCTTAAAAATGTCATATATTGGCTTTATCGAACATAAATTTCTCCTCCCCCCTCGTTGTGTGGACCCACCGACTAAAAACTAAGATTATTCTGGAGTAAACTACTATATTTTTACCTATTCCCTCAACAAATTCCTTCTCAAATGGTCCCACAACGATACTATCTTCGTCATACGTAATGATAAAATAACATGGTTGATTTAATTATTTAATGATTAATTTTTTCCTCCCTCCCAGGTCCCGAGGCGTGGGTAGTCGCCGCCCGTCACAGGCGGGACGTGGTGTCATTTCACCGCCCACCCCGGTGGCCTGACCTTTTCCCAACCGGGGCCTGCTGGCAGTGGGCACGATGTGCCCACATCCAGACGCCAGTGGGTCCCATTCCTTCTTCCCCTTACCCCCACTACCCTCTATCCTCCCCTCCCCCCTTCATTTTGATTAATTATTGTCTTTTTGCTAAATGCTGTCTCTTGCCTTATTGCTACCCTTAGTCGGAAGGAATCAGCTTCCGATGGTAGCAACTTGGCGGGACAGCTTTTCTACTTAATGTTTTTGATCTGTTTTCACATGTTAAATTTATTTCTGTTCAATACAATGTACTTGTTAGTGTTTTTCTTCTGGTTTACATGTTTGATTCACTACTTCGTCACCGTGGTTGGCCGTTTTGGCAGTAGTATACAGCCAATAGGCCAGCCTCGGTGACGTTGTACAATGTTTAACTGATTACTTTAAAGTTACGAATGTATTTCTTTATAATTCTTTTAATTTTGTATATACATTATGTTATGTATTGTTCTTCAAGGAAATTTCAAATAAAGTTATCCTTGGAAAAGTAAAAAAAAAGTATTTATTTATTTATTTATTTATATATTTATTTATTTTAATATAACCCACACAGCACATTTGAAAACACCGTGTTTTTTCATTATTCTACTAAACTTTAACTTCAGAAAAACTGTGTGCTCCTTGGATCCCATCACAATATAATAACACGTCCCGGTTAAAAAAAATCAGACAATGGAAGCTATGACGACACACGACTGGTCAACTGTCGTTGCTGCGGTGACCAAATGTTTTCGTTTCACAACGCGAGTTTGTTGTATGTTTCGCGTTCGCAATAATGAGACTGATCACCGCCCTGTAACCAAGGAAATTGTACGTGGTTCGCGGCGGGACTATGGGAAATTAGCGTGCTTTGTTGAGTGGTTACCATTTAAATTGCCGGTTAACAGTGCGGATAAATATAAACTTTTTGAATAATATGGAGCATTATAATCTAACAATTACCCAACAAAATAGAAAATATTTCAGTTTTCCTAATTGATTTTAGTTTTTGATTGATCGTCAAAGGTATAAAGCAATAATCAGATGCGTAACGTTTATCATTCCAACGTAGTTCCAGTCGTCCTGTTTTATTTATGCGGAAGTGCACTCCACTCCACGCGCGCATAGCCTCTTCTTTAAAACGGCCTCGCACGTCGCATTACAAACACCACACAGCAGATTTCTGTTTTTTCTGTTTCGAATTCTACCTACATTCTTCAGTCCAGCAAAATGCGTGAAATCGTCCACCTTCAAGCCGGCCAGTGTGGAAACCAGATCGGTGCTAAGGTAGGTAGCTAGGCCAGGTATTACATCTGTACACTTTACCCGTGAGAGCGATTTTGGTGCGCGTTTCTTTCCCACGTCCCTAGTAACGTTAGTAAGTAGTAGGAAGTGTTTTCTTGGTTGTCGGTCACTTCGCCCAAAAACCACATCGCCCTCAACCACTTCGCCCTCAACTACTTCGCCCAAACGCCACTTCGCCCAAACCCAACTTCGCCCAATTACCCCTTCGCCCAAACGCCACTTCGCCCAAAAAACCACTTCGCCCAAAAAACACTTACCAGTGTATTTATCAGTTCTAACTGAATGTTACTGAGACTTTTAAAAAAAATGCACCGCCACTGCCCTGGAAGAGTTTTAAGCCAAAAAAGGATAGGGCCCGGCTACTTCCAAAAATGTAAGGCCTTACATTTTTGGAAGTAGGGCCCGGCCTATCCGTGTTTTTCGAAAGTACAAAATGACTTTCGCGGGTTTTTTTTTTCGCCCTTCCCGCCCGTACGGTAAAGCACTAGGAATCACGACAATACTGGAATAAGTTAAAACCTAAGTTATTGTATATATGCAGATTTAATCTATTTGTGTGGGTACTTGTATGCGTGTAAATATTAATGCCATATATAGTCGTGTTTGTAATATATAGGTTTTCCTGGCGGGCAATTTGCCGTTTTCGTTTATTTGGTCATTCAAATTATGGTGCATTCAAGACTGTATTTGCGTTCCTAAATTGAGTTTTCTGACATCCTTTTTGTGACCATGCTTTTCTTTTCTTATTAGTAATATGCCTTATATATGGGCAATTATTTTCATCAAGCAGTGGCGGATCTACGGGGGGGGGGGGGGGGGGGGGGGGGGGGGGTTTGGGGGGTTTAAACCCCCCCCCCCCCCTTGGGCTGAGAATTTGTTTTAAAAATAACCAGTGTCGGGTGTCGAAAATTCGGCACGCTGGGGTGTGTAGGCCAATCACCTCAGGTAACCCCCCCCCCCCCCTTTAGTAAAAAACCTAGATCCGCCCCTGTCAAGTGGTCATTCAAATTATTACGATTTTTAAAATTGATATATTTTCCAAGAGGTTTTTATAAAAATTGCGTGAAATTTATAATGTAATTTTTTACAAACATTTATAATGTAACATCTTAACTGATATGAGGGATTATGATGTATGTAACGAACTAATAAAATGAAAATAAGGCATACGGATCGGGCATGGGCGAAGTGGTTTTTGGGCGAAGTGGTTTTTGGGCGAAGTGGTAATTGGGCGAAGTGGTAATTGGGCGAAGTGGTAATTGGGCGAAGTGGGGTTTGGGCGAAGTGGCGTTTGGGCGAAGTGGTTGAGGGCGATGTGGTTTTTGGGCGAAGTGACTGTAAAGCGTTTTCTTCCTCCATGCTAGGCACTAGGCTAGTAAGTAGTAGTAGTATTACCATTGTGACGTCTCATCCACCACCAGGCGCGTATTTGCGATAAGGGCCCAATTTCATGGCTCTGCTAACCACAGCTTTCCGCGCTTACGATCACCATTTTGCGCTAACAGCGCTAGCGGAAAAATTCTGCGCTAGCCCTGTGTAAGCACAGAATCCTTAGTTACGGGATGTAGGGTGGGACGCTGTATTACCGCGGTACTTATCAGGGTGATATCACGTTTCCCGATCGGAATAGAGATTGCTCACTAACCTTCCCGAATTGTCCTGTCTTTTGTGTTGTATAACTCTTGCTTTTTTTAAACTGACATAAAAAATCCGACGGTGGTTTGGTTTATTCCCATGCGATGCCTGTGAAAATAGACATGCACGTCATTGCTCGTCATTGCTCGGCGGAGTACAGACTCTGTATTATCGCGGTATGTGGGCAGTGTTTTTTACAATGATTTCAACTTTTTTATTCATGGTTAATGTTTGACCAAAACATCCCCTGAATAAAGTCTGATATTTTCCCTGTAAAGTTCAAGTTGATTAAAGACGATTAGGCCCTGCAAGATGATTTCTTAACACCCTGTCCCCCCTCGAAGGCGACAAAATTCACTGAGACAAGTCTACTGATTGACGATTGGGGGCGCCATTCACTTTACACGGTGCGTCGTTTTATTTGTTTTACCGCACTGTCCTTATTTTGATCCCGTAAATGCGGTGGAAATATCGTCCTTCGGCGTCATTTTGCATTTGCAGCTGTAGAATGGGAACCAGACAATGGAACTTCCATGGACAGAGCACCATTAAAGATTCATGTTAAAATATAGACGGTACCTTTTAGCAGACACGGTGAGGCAAAATGTACAAGTTTTGGAAAACGTGAATATTTATTAAAAATCGTTAAAAGTCCCGACACAACATTTTTTAATCGTCATTTTTTTACACAAATCAGCAGAAAGTCCTTAATGCTTGATGAATTGGATATAAAATTGCCAGTCGAAGGAGTTTTGGCAACGGAAAAAAAAGGAATTTCCGATGCCGCGATAATAGAGTTGCCGCGATAATAGGGAGTCTGACTATACGCATGCTCAGGAGCCAAAATTCTCTGCTAACACGTGAAATACGCTTGCCGTAACCACATAATTTTCTGCTACAGCAAGCGGGGATTTTTCGCTAACGAGTAACGGTAAGCAGAGCCATGAAATTGGGCCAAGGTCTCTTATCGCAAATACCGCCTGGATGAGACGTCACAATGGTTACTAGGGACGTGGGAAAGAAACGCGCACCAAAATCGCTCCCATTTCCTTCCCACAATACCAGGCGGTATTTGCGATATGGTCTATGCCCGGCCCTGTCGAATCATGGGACCTGGCACTGGCAGCACAGAAATAAAAGCTTTACAGTCACTTCGCCCAAAAACCACTTCGCCCTCAACCACTTCGCCCTCAACCACTTCGCCCAATTAACCCTTCGCCCAAACGCCACTTCGCCCAAACGCCACTTCGCCCAAATGCCACTTCGCCCCAAAAACCACTTCGCCCATGCCCGATCCGTATGCCCTATTTTCATTTTATCAGTTCGTTACATACATCATCCCTCATATCAGTTAGGATGTTACATTATAAATGTTTGTAAAAAATTACATTATAAATTTTACGAAATTTTTATAAAAACCTCTTGGAAAATATATCAATTTTAAAAATCGTAATAATTTGAATGACCAATTGATCATTGCCCATAAACAAATAAGAAAAGAAAAGCATGGTCACAAAAAGGATGTCACAAAACTCAATATAGGTAAGAACGCAAATAAAGTCTTGAATGCACCATCAAAACGAAATAGAATGTCCCTAAACGAAAACGAAAATTTGGAACAAAATCTTGGGTGTATTGAAACTGAATGCCCGGCCAAAATTGTATTGCGATCATTATTCGCAATGCGCAACCGTTTCGCGTGATCCATTGCTTTCCGTGTAATTTCATTTTTACGCATAACGCAATACGGACACATGGATTCCCGGCCTAATTTGATCGGTCACGGTTGTGTAAAAACCACGCGAATTTGAATGACCAAATAACGAAAACAGCAAATTGGCCGCCAGGAAAACCTATATTACAAACACGACTACTTGGCATCCATGGTCTCAGTAACATTCAGTTAGAACTGCATTACGACTGACGTCCAGGGTATAACATTTCTGCTGCCACAGAAAACATTTTACAAAATATTTTTTCCTTATTTTTTACCTGATAAAGGAAGCTGAAATTTCACTCACATAGTCCTTGTGTCCGGAATAACAAAGATGCTTGGTTTTGAAAAAGTAAATATGTCCCTGGGCGACGTTTTTACAGAAAATAAATCGCAGATCCACGCTTCCGACGTAAACATCCTGTATGAACTTCTCGTGCAAATGCTTACGCGCATGGGGTGTTATGACCTTGCCAAAGACTTTTCTGAATGTGCCGGGGCTAGACAAAACCTTTACCGAAAACCTCTTGTAACCCCTCTCAGCCTTTTCGAAGGTGGCCGTTTGCCAATTACCAAAAATTACCGAAGACGAAGACATCGCACGGCAGTCGAAAGACTGCAAAATTGAGGAAATTCAGAAACCAAAACGGCGAATTTGCATGACTTCACCGTGTGACGTGACGAACACATATAAGCCCACAACTCTACTACGCATGCGTGGAAGCGACACAGTTGCTATGCATTTTGTGCATGAGTGCGCGTAAGTCTTCGCACGAGAAGTTTGTACAGGATTTTGTTTACGTCGAAAGTGTGGATTTGCGAGTTATTTTCTGTAAACATGTCACCCAAGGACATATTTACTCTTTCTAATCCAAGCATCTTTGTAATTCCGGGCACAAGGAATAATGTGAGCGAAATTCCAGCTTCCTTCATCAGGTAAAAATATGGAAAAAAATGTTTGTAAAATTTTTTGCAATGGCAGCAGAAATTGATAATCTGGACTCCGTCGCGTTGTACACACATCTGGGCTAGTTTCTACCGTCAACATGTCATTGGTCAACAACAAAAATACACCGCTTGAGCATTCCATCCAAGATCCAATGTCCTTGCTCTGTGGTAGTATTCGCATTAGTTCTCCATAGGCAGATTCAGACAAATCAGCGTTGGCGGCGCTATTTGCGATGCCCAATTTTCTGTCGGCACCGTGATCGACTTATTTTGTTTTATTTAGTTTTTGATAAATTATTTATTGGCAGATTGGTGTGCTTGTTAAATGTTACTATTTTAAATTAGGCCTACTTGTAAAATTATTTTTATATTTCCTATAACGAATTGATAAATAAATGAGGCTCAAATTATTAATTAAAAATGTTTGCAATTGGACCACAAATTTATAGAATTATGATGACCCTAAATTAACTGTAATAGGCCTACCCACTGTGCGAAGGCACCCGTCTGGTCAAGATACAGGCCCGTACCCAGTGGTGAAGGGAAGGGGAATGCACCACATAAATTCCAAAAAAGATAACCTTTTCTTCTGGAAGTATGTGTAAAGGCTATTAAAAGTAGCACAGTAGAAATGTGAACCCTCCCACCCCCTTTTTAAAGCATTATGCAAGGATAAAAAAAAATTCTGGGTACATTTATGGAAATTTAAAATTTTGGTCCAGAAAATTGGGGTGCGTGCCCCCCTCCCCTCCCCCCCCCCCCAAAAAAAAATCCTTAATGCTGCCCTGAGATTGTTTGCCGAAGTGATCATATACATACTTTTATTGCTGTCAAAATTGGCCATGCATTGCAGTTGGCCTTATCATAACCAACAATCCAGCTATGAAGGATATCAAGGTTAAAGGCCAGCATTCTATTGAGGGATCAGCTTTAAAATACTGTTGGCACAAGCTTGCAAGGTTCCGTTGTGTATTTTCCTATAGTCTAGTTTTTTGTGTTTTGAGGGTTTTTCTGGATTAAGTTCAAAATGGAAATACATGTACTTGCTGCTTGCCTTGCAGATAATTTCCAAATGCAGCCATCCTGGAATGCAATATAATACCACTTACTCACTTCATTCTTTAGTTTCTTTTTAGAGTGAGTTGGGATGTGGTGTTGCACAGTTGCAACATTGGTTATTGGTAGTACTGAATGATTGGGGGGGGGGGGGGGGGGGGAAGGGAGAGACTTTTGAGACACTGATGGCAGTAAACATACTCTTCCACTGTTCTCACTAGTCATTCGCATGCTCAAAAAGCACCCATGTCTGCTGCCATCGGCATCTGAAGTCTCCCATTCTGCACGCTTTCCAAATGCACCTTTTATAAACCGTTGTTGCCAGGTAATTACAAGGTAATCATTATTCAAATTGTTATTTTTATGACAGTTCTGGGAAGTGATTTCTGATGAGCACGGCGTTGACCCCACCGGCACATACCATGGCGACTCCGACTTGCAGTTGGAGAGAATCAACGTCTACTTCAATGAAGCTACCGGAGGCAAATATGTGCCCCGTGCCGTACTGGTCGACCTGGAGCCAGGCACCATGGACTCGGTCAGATCTGGTCCATTCGGTCAGATCTTCAGACCAGACAACTTCGTCTTTGGACAGAGTGGAGCTGGAAACAACTGGGCCAAGGGTCACTACACAGAGGGGGCTGAGCTGGTAGACTCCGTTCTGGATGTTGTACGCAAGGAGGCAGAGAGCTGCGATTGTCTTCAGGTAATTTGTTTTTATTGTTTTTGTTGTGTCAATGGTACATTATGCAAATTATTTAAAAAAATATCAGCCACGAGATTCTGTAAAGGAATTGTACTAAATTGTGCTTTTAATTTATGTAGGGATTTCAACTGACGCACTCGCTAGGTGGTGGCACTGGCTCGGGCATGGGAACACTGCTTATCAGCAAGATCCGTGAGGAGTACCCAGATCGCATGATGTGCACCTTCAGTGTTGTACCATCCCCCAAGGTATCTGACACTGTTGTTGAGCCCTACAATGCCACCCTGTCTGTCCACCAGCTTGTAGAAAACACAGATGAGACCTACTGTATTGACAACGAGGCCCTGTACGACATCTGTTTCCGTACCCTGAAGTTGACCACCCCAACATACGGTGATCTCAACCACCTTGTGTCGGCTACTATGAGCGGTGTTACAACTTGCCTCAGGTTTCCTGGTCAACTCAATGCTGATCTTCGCAAGCTGGCTGTCAACATGGTGCCATTCCCCCGTCTCCACTTCTTCATGCCTGGCTTTGCTCCCCTGACCAGCAGAGGCAGCCAGCAGTACCGTGCCCTGACTGTTCCCGAGCTGACCCAACAGATGTTCGATGCCAAGAACATGATGGCTGCTTGTGACCCTCGTCATGGCCGCTACCTGACGGTCGCTGCCCTCTTCCGTGGCCGCATGTCCATGAAGGAGGTTGACGAGCAGATGCTGAATGTTCAGAATAAGAACAGCAGCTACTTCGTGGAATGGATCCCCAACAATGTGAAGACTGCTGTCTGCGACATCCCACCAAGAGGTCTAAAGATGTCAGTCACGTTCGTCGGCAACAGCACCGCCATCCAGGAGTTGTTCAAGCGCATCTCTGAGCAGTTCACCGCCATGTTCAGGCGCAAGGCTTTCTTGCATTGGTACACCGGGGAGGGTATGGATGAGATGGAGTTCACCGAGGCTGAGAGCAACATGAACGACTTGGTGTCCGAGTACCAGCAGTACCAGGACGCAACAGCTGAGGAAGAGGGCGAGTTTGATGAGGAGGAAGGTGAAGAGGAGAACTAAACTCGACCAAAGAACTTGAATATTCAACAAAGAAAACTTGGGCTTTGTCTGCAGTCATTTGATCATTTAAAGGATCATCTTTGTATTAGTGTCAAGTATTCAAATCGCTGTACTCGACCATTGTTGTTAAAACCGACAGCTTATTTTTGTATTTCTGCAACAAGGTAAAAAGTATTATTTTCGACTTCAAGTTAAAACCAAAGAATAAAATATCGAAGTTTTTAATTATGTCACAACTTGTCGGAGCTATTGCATTCAAAAACTCAGTAGCCCACCTCAACAGAACTTGGGAATAAAACAGCATTACAAAAAATGTAATTGCATCTGTGACCTGTTTTTTGCACACTTTGTGTTGATCGTTTTATGCGAGGCATTTTAAACAAAAATTTTGCCACCCGTAGCATACATTAAACTTAAGGCATTTTCACACTTACGAACAAATCTGTGTTGTACCCGGGTCCGACACATGTTGACTTTCAACACGGCACTGACCCGTGTAGAGCGCTCAACCCGGGTTGAAACTAACCCTGCTCAGGAGGTGGGTTGAAAGCTCTCGACCCGTGTAGAGAAGTTTGACTCGTGTTGAAAACGCCTCTGGGTTGAGTTCGACCCGTGTAACGTAGTGTGAAAAGGTAGCGTAATTGACCCGTGTTGAAATTTTAAGAAGTCTACATGGGTTGGACCTGTGTAGATTTCGACACGGGTTGAACGTACATAATGTGAAAACGCCTTTTGTGTTCAGCCCCACGTTTCGTAGAAATTGCTGTCCAATGATATTCAAAACAGCACTTTGGTTTATAAATACGTTTTTGGGGTTTTTGTTTCTGCACTTTCAACTATCCTTCCCAGTAGCAGGTAGCTTTATACCCCAAGTAGCACCCTGAATAGAGAAATCCCACAACGAGTTTAGTGCCGATCTGCACACTGCCGCGTTAGAAAATGAGGATTTCAATGTCGGTCAACAACTTTATGCTGATCGTGCGCTTGCTTTTATGGCCTGATTAATTAATTCATACATGAATGAATGTGCTGAAAAGCGTTGTTTTGTTTGCCACTGACATTCTCGCTTTTAACCCGGAAGTGCGCAGAAGGGGCTTATGTGAAATTCCTCTATAGTTTTGAAACAAAATCCCTTGCAATAGAAATTCTGATAAGTATCCTGCTCTCCCCAACCCTTCCTGGCGGTTTTGTTCTAAGCAGATTGTGCCACAGTTTTACAATCGGTACTACTGGGCTGAGAATAAAAATAACCAGTGTCGAAAATTCGGCACGCTGGGGTGTGTAGGCCAATCACCTCAGGTAAACCGCCCCTGGAGGGGCATGTATAATTTTGTAAATAACACTGCGCAAATAAATGTTCAGTTTACATGGTGAAATCTGTTTCCCCCACCTGGCTTGATTGGCAACCATAGCCTTTCACTCTGTGACAAATGACGCCACAAAAACCACAATTGAAAAGTGGCGCAATTCCCTAAAGACCCTTTCATAAAATTGGTCACTGCTCAGTCAACCATGAATGTAATGACATGATCAGGGTGTCATTTTAAAGAGGAGATTCAACCCTAACGGAGGATATTTCCCTTTGATTCACATGTGCCCTACTTCTGTTACAATTGGCAATAATATCTCGATTGTCTTTTTTTTTTTTTTTTATCCACCCTGTATAATCGGAGAATAAACATGAGGCATACGTACGGTGATTCATTACTCACCGGGCCAGCGCTGTAGACGGGCGCCATTCAAAACCAAACGGCTCTTTTTAGAGCCGACCCATATTCACAAAAATTGATTCGTCATGGGCAGCGATGAAGGGGGGGGGACATGTCCCCCCCCATATTTTTGGGGAGGGGACGGCTATGTCCACTCCCACCCCCCCCCCCCCTCCCCCCAATAATTTCCCCATGGTCATATACATTTTATGGGTCATTGGCTTTTACATGCACCAGAATACACAAAGATCAGCACAGATTTTCAAAAGTTTCCCAGTATACACAAGAGACACAATTACTGTTAGTTCTGCACTTTTTCCTCACCCCCCCAACCTTGACGAGAAATCGCCGCGTGCAGTTACTGCAGTATTCATTAAAATAAATGGCCAATGCAAAATAAATTATTAAATACAATTTAGTTGAAATTACTTCTTAAAGATACATATATTTCAAGCGCATTATATGAAGCGTAATATGAAACTTGCAAAGAAAACCCAAATTCTATCGTTCTTTCTTGCTGAGGGTAAAACCGTTCGCACAGTCAATCATCTAAAAATATGACGGGGAGGGGCAAAAGTATCATTCAGAATATTAAAAAGACAGCAGATACAAATTCAAACCAATGCAAAAAACATTTCAATAACACGACATTCTCCATTAAAGACGTTCGCACAGTTACCCATTACCAGTCGTCGGTGGAGAAAAAAAGAAAGATATAATTTAGAAGGTTCAAATATTTAAGACTGCATGTAAACACAACACAAAAAGTAAGAAATATTGTTCACTAGATGTGATCTTTGAAAAGTTCTGACTTAAGAAACTGAGGGGTCATTTGGGGGGGGGGGGGGGAACGGACTTACTTTTTGTGTTTATATGGAAACTTTTTAGTAGGGGAGTACGAGTTGACCCAAAATCCTGGATTTGTATGCACACATGTGTCATCCGTGTAACATCCAGTCCATGGGAGGAGGAAAGTGATTTCATGAACGTGTGCAGTCCCTCGTTACGACATTGATAATCGGCTATATAGTATTTCATTTGGTTTGAGAGGGCTGGACGCCAGACTTGCAGAAAACGTTTTTAGCAGAATGGGGGCGCTGTCATAGATCACTGCATCTTTCATGGCAGCACTCGAGCATAAAGCAAACAATAAAATTAGACTGGTTCCCAGGTCCCTCCATTGTGATTCTGCTGATTTTGGGGGCCGGTAGCGGGTAGTGCTAATTAGCATGAGGATTTTTAGATTTGCCCTACCGGAAATGCATTGCACTGTTTAAGCTGTTGCAAAAACGTGTCGCAGTCCATGTACATTGTATATACATTGAAAATAATTTTCTGTATTATTTAAACGTATTTACTATGAAAACGGCATCTAACTCATTAAAGCCCCGATCCCACTTACGCGAATTTGACGACGAATTAACGCGAAGTCGATTCGTGTCATTTCGTAATGAATCGCAAACGTGTCGTAAGTACTTCGTAATTATTCTTAAGACTTTGTAAACACCTCATATTGTCGCGTAAGTCCTGGTGCCAATTTTGAAATTTTCAAAACTTTTACGAAGCGTTACGATTTTGTAAGCCTTTGCAATATGTCGCAACGGTATCGTAACTTGTCGTAATTGCTTCGCGAATGAATCGAAATCTTTCGTAACCATATCGGGCTGGTTCGGCAAATGTTTGTGTCACGACAGTTCACGAAGTAGTTGTGAAGCAGTTACGACACGTTACGAAGTTTGCGACATGGTAACAAAGTAATTGCGAAATGGTTACGAACCAAGCCGAAAAAGTAGCGTCAACACGAAACACCTTTGTTTTGGTGCCAAACCGCTGACGAATTTGGTTACGAATTGATGAGAATGACGACGAATTCATTCACGAAACTATTACGACATTGCGATTCAGTTATAAAGCGTTTGCGACTTTGACGAAACACTAACGACGCGGTTACGAACTTGCCGACGTGGTTCGCAACACGTTACGACGCCAACAAGAACACGTGGGAAACACGTGATGAATCAGCGGTTCACAGCGTTTTGTCTTCACTTTCGTATTGTCGTCGCCGGATTCCTTGAAGAACGAGAATCGCAGCCGCCAGGAGGAGGTTTTCCTCTTCAACAGCAGCCGCTTCCAGTACAGCAGAGTTGGTGAACATGATGCAAAATGAGAAAATACAAGTACAGGTTCTCAACGCGCACGTCACCACGTGAAGTTAAGTTCGCAACAAGTTCGTATATATTTAGCAAAATGTCGTAAATGCATCGTATACGCGTCGTGATGAAGTCGTTAATACCTTGTAACATGTCATGTTAATTTGTAACACTTTCGGTCTGTTTCGTAAACAATTCGTCACATTTCGTATTTGTATTGTAACCGTGTCGTATTGGTTCGCAATCAAATCGTGAGAGTTGTAACCGTTTCGTATAAAATGCGCTCTGGAGGCCACCCCGCAACGAATCACAACGAACTGTCGCGCTGATTCGTCGTCAAATTCGCGAAAGTGGGATCGAGGCTTAAACCTTGTGGTTTGTTTGACCATGGAGGTAGGAAAAGTCTTTTCCTACCTCTATGGTTTGACGAATCATTAAAATGGGCAATTATTATAGAGCTTCCGCACACGAGGGCCAATCAAGAGTCATACCCGCACCAGTTACCGTTCCCAATATTTTGTGGGCGGGAACCAGTCTAACAACAAAATTAGGCTGGGAGGACACACGCATAGAGCTATAATTTAATATAGCTCTAATATAGACACGCGCACCTTGTGCACAGTTCATTCTGGCAAAAACGACGGACACAAAACGGAGCTGAAAGTCCGCAAGTCTAAGAACCGTCATGGCTCGTGCGTGACTGGCCGTCTGGCCCCATCGGTTTCGACCCCCGACCACCTTGATCCGCCCCCAACAGCAATGCTTAAAAATATTGGTTGCGTTCGCGATTAGCTTACACTCAAAAGACGGCGTTACACCGCGGGGAAGCCACGAAATGGGGCTAATCGAACGCTGCAGTGTATTCGCCTAGGTAATCCTGATGGGAAAATTTAGGTCAAAGGTCGTTTGGGACGCGAAATTTAAAAAGTGTCAACACGGGCTTATTAGACAGGTTTCGTTAGCGCACGGTTAGAGAGACGACTACGCTTTCCTACCTCCATGGTTCCCGTAAACTCATCAGTTTTTGCGCTTGTTTGACGTTTTCCCCACTCATCCTAAACGTAATCACCCTATCGGTTGCATTGCACGTAAGTAAGAAACGGATAAAACCAAGGAAATTTGTTTTACCAATGTTTGTCACATACCGTTTATACAGCTAATCGTCGGCGTACGCACTAACCGTACGCTAACGAAACCTCTCTAATTGTCTTCTGCTCTGCCGACAAAATCCGATGGCCGACATACCTGTAATTATAATAATTCACAAAGTGCGCACTCTTTGCTTTCCAATTTGTCACAATCTGTACATTCGAATTCGAGTTACCCGCCATGTTTACGTTTTTACGAGAGACCCACTCGCTAGCTGGGGTAGTGGCCCGGGGGTAGTGGTGGTTGGTCACTTCGCCCAAAAACCACATCGCCCTCAACCACTTCGCACTCAACCACTTCGCCCAAACGCCACTTCGCCCAAACCCCACTTCGCCCAATTACCCCTTCGCCCAAACGCCACTTCGCCCAAACCCCACTTCGCCCAAACCCCACTTCGCCCAAACCCCACTTCGCCCAATTACCCCTTCGCCCAATTACCCCTTCGCCCAAACGCCACTTCGCCCAAACGCCACTTCGCCCAAACCCCACTTCGCCCATACTACTTCGCCCAAAAACCACTTCGCCCAAAAACCACTTACCAGTGTATTTATCCATAGAGCTGTTCCTTGCTCTATGATTTATCAGTTCTAACTGAATGTTACTGAGACTTTTTGAGAAAAATGACACCGCCACTGCCCTGGAAGAGTTTTAAGCCAAAAAGATAGGGCCTATCCGTGTTTTTCGAAAGTACAAAATGACTTTCGCGGTTTTTTTTTTTCGCCCTTCCCGTACGGTAAAGCAGGAATCACGACAATACTGGAATAAGTTAAAACCTAAGTTATTGTATATATATATGCAGATTTAATTTATTTGTGTGGGTACTTGTATGCGTGTAAATATTAATGCCATGTAGTCGTGTTTGTAATATATAGGTTTTCCTGGCGGGCAATTTGCCGTTTTCGTTTATTTGGTCATTCAAATTATATATGGTGCATTCAAGACTGTATTTGCGTTCCTAAATTGAGTTTTGTGACATCCTTTTTGTGACCATGCTTTTCTTTTCCTATTAGTAATATGCCTTATATATGGGCAATTATTTTCATCAAGTGGTCATTCAAATTATTACGATTTTAAAAATTGATATATAGAGGTTTTTATAAAAATTGCGTGAAATTTATATTGTAATTTTTTACAAACATTTATAATGTAACATCTTAACTGATATGAGGGATTATGATGTATGTAACGAACTAATAAAATGAAAATAGGGCATACGGATCGGGCATGGGCGAAGTGGTTTTTGGGCGAAGTAGTAATTGGGCGAAGTGGGGTTTGGGCGAAGTGGTTGAGGGCGAAGTGGTTTTTGGGCGAAGTGACTGTAAAGCTAAGCTACCGGGCAAACACGAGTATCATGTGATGACTAATCGAACGGTCTCGTGTAAGTTTCCCTTACACGTACGCTAATCGAACGCATCCATTGTGGGCTAACTGCATTTACACGTGTTTTTCGAAACCGTAATTGATTGGTTAAATGCCTTAGACGAAATAAATGACCGAACCCTGACGACGGCTTGAAGTTTTGAACCTCATTTATCTCAAATTGTTGGCAATGAACAGGTAATGAATGGGGTAGGCCTATACAATAACAAGAGAAATTCCTTTGAAATTATATTTCAGTTGGCTTCACATGACAATACGTCGATCAAGAGTGAACATGTAGGCTATTTTATGAAAATGCATGCGAACCATTAAATGGCGGCATACTCCGGGAAAAAAACTGCGGTTTTGATGTGGAAGTCACGTATACATGTACCAGGCACCGCAACTACATGTGTAATGCATTGTCGTTTACTTATTCGCTCTATTGAAACACGGCATGAAAGGCTAATATGAAAAAAGAGTGATTACTTCCATGATCTCAGGTTGTCACCTCGGATGATAGGTGAACTGTGGGCTTTCGCATATTCCTCATGCCACACTGGTGGGTTAGGCCCAATTATTCTTGAATAAAAGAGAATTTATTATTTTTTGTTTGCACCATTCAAATGTCATGATCCGGGTTTACGCGTACCGTTTGCTTACCTGGCCAGGTGGCGAAGAAAAAGTAACCTTCGAAATGCCGCGGGTTCATGGTTTGAGACAAGTGTCCTGAAATTGAATGCAGGCTTAGGCTAAGAAACTAAAATGCTACGCCATAACCATGGAAACGGACAATGTACAGGGTGCATGGATAAAAACGAAACCGAGATATTATTGCTAACTAACAGAAGTAGGGCACAATGTGAATCAAAGGGAGATTTCCTCTGTTAGGGTTGAATCTCCTCTTTAAAATGACACCCTGATCATGTCATGCATTCACGGTTGACTGAGCAGTGACCAATTTGAAAGAAAGAGTCTAGGCCCTATTAGGGAATTGCGCCACTTTTCAATTGTGTTTTTTGTGGTGTCATTTGTCACAGAGTGAAAGGCTATGGTTGCCAATCAAGCCAGGTGGGGGGAAAAGAGATTTCACCATGTAAACTTAATAACATTTATTCGCGCAGTGTTATTTACATAATTAAACATACCCCTCAACATGTCCTCCGTTTTCCCCGACACAAATCTGAGCACGGCGTCGCATGCCCATCACTGCCGAGCGAATCACACCAGGTTGCCCGCGTAGGATGTTGACTTCTCGGACAATCCGCTCCCTCTAATTTTGAATATCCTGTGGTGGCGTAACAAAGACCTTGTCTTTCAAAAAAAAAACCAGAGAAAGAAATCGCATGGGGTTAGATCCGGGGATCTCGGGGGCCCTTCCACGTTGTGATTCAGAGCAATGATTCTTTCTCCAAACAGTTCCGCCAATCGCTCTCGTACCGTGATGCGGCGATGAGCAGGTGCCCCGTCTTGGGCCCACCACAACCGACGAAAAATGCCTCCTTGCTGTCTTTCGAAATGTTGCTCTAACTGGGGTACAATCAAGTCATTGATCATTTGAAGATAGCCTTCTCCATTCAAATTTCCTTCAAAAAAGTAAGGACCAAGCAGAATCCCATTCCCAGAAAGTGCAATCCACAGTGATAATTTCTCACGATTCAAACTTTTGTCAAAAGTGAAATCCGCCGGTGGGATGATGCAATGGTGCGTACTGGCGGACGTTCTGCGTGTTCATGGCTCCGTTCATGCAGAAGGCAGCCCTATCTCCGGTGATGAGATTTTCCAAAAATCTGTTTGGACGGTAAAGTATCCATTGGCAAAACCTAAGACGCCTCGGAAGATCACCAGAAAGCAGTTGATGTCGTCTCACAATTCTGTAAGGGTATACCAACACCGGACATCCAGCCTCACAATTCTGTTGAATGTGGCTGGGGGCAGTCCTAGACCATTTCGTCTTCTCCCTGTTGCAGGGCCTGCTGGACCGCATTGATGTTTTCGGATGAGCGCCCAGTTCTTCGTCGCCCACATCTTCCCTTGTTTAAGTTTAAGGTGGTTCCCTCATGCTGGTACTTGCGAACATTGCGCCAAATCGTTGCCTTAGCTGGAGGAGGACGTTCTGGAAAGTTTTCAGCAAAAGCATCTGCCACTTGCTGAAGGCTCCCCGTCTCCAACCACTTCGACACAACAAAAACTCGCTGTTCTTTTGTAAGCTGCATTCTCATGTACGCCTGAATGTGTTTTAAGAAACTGCAAACTTCTCCTCACCACTTGTTAATTTTAAGAAGGTTATGTAATGGTTTTTGCCAATAAATGCCACTAAAGAAAGTGGCGCAATTCTCTAAACAGACCCTTTCATCAAATTGGTCACTGCTCCTTCAACCGTGAATGTAATGACATGACCAGGGTGTCATTTTAAAGAGGAGATTCAACCCTATAACAGAGGATATCTCCCTTTGATTCACATGTGCCCTACTTCTGTTACAATTAGCAATAATATCTCGGTTATCCACCCTGTATAACGATTAACCATAATCAATGCTCCCCACTCGGTTCTATTTCTATCGGGTGCATAACGTATACGCAGTACACCCTGACATGTAAAATATGGGCGGTGTTACAAACCCTATTTTAATATATGTTAGTGAACAGCCTATACAGTACATCTCGGGTTGGGGTCACAGCTTGCTTGATTTATAAACTCAATTTATCATAAATTCTGAAAGCAGACCACTCTCACCACCGTGCGGTGTGTTTGGTGCGTTTTAAAAATTAAACTCTGAACTTGCCTGTTAAATTATGAAAACTAAAATGTTGACATTTCCTATTGGTTTTCTTAACGACAAATTTAAATTTGGTCTTCAACATCCAGCTTTCACGTGGGAATTGAGTGAGCGGAAGAATGTTAAACAAAATTGCCGCACCTACCCTGTACTCATGTAGGACCCTTTTGGGCAGGTTTGGGCTAGCCCATTTGGGACCCAAGTGGCCCCATCGGCCAAAACTGTATGGGGCCCATATGGGCAACCAATTAGTGGGGCCCACTCAGTTGCCCATCAAAGGCCTAACAGGGCCCCACAAAAGGGCTTGGTGGCTGGGACCCATGTAGGACCCTTTTGGGCAGGTTTGGGCTAGCCCATTTGGGACCCTAGTGGCCCCATCAGCCAATTGGGGCCCATGGGCAACCCAATTGGGGCCCACTCAGTTGCCCATCAAAGGCCCAACCGTGACAGGGCCCCACTTGGGCTCTGGCTGGGTACACTGACGTGTTTACCACACAATGCCGGCTGGGAGGTGCACCGTTCCCGTTTTAGGTACTATACACTTGACCGTCCTCTTCAAGTTTTGATGGCATCGACCGTACGCTATTGCACCGATGCAAACTTAGACATTTTGTTCGTCAAGCTAGCTTTTTAGTCCTCCCATGCAGACACGTCCAGCTACCTCGAGTCCGCGTTAAATAAAGCAACGGGCAGCTGAAAGTTTATCATTTCATCTTCAACGTTGCGCGGACCGCCCCAAGTTTAGCAAATTTTCCCAAATGGATTACCTTAGTTAAAAATGTTTCAATTAAGATTAACTAAGGATGTCTTCCGATTCAGTATTGGATTTTGTATTTCGTATTGGATTATAGGGGCCATTTAAATGAGAATTATCATTCATACGGCGGTGTATACCGCGGTGTGGTTTCAAAACAAATATGTATATAAAGCATCGCTCCCGAGAACAAATAAAAAATTGCTGGGGCAACGTAGGGGTTCACTGGCAACATGGCTTTGTCTATACTATATAAACAAAACCTCAATCCCGTCACCATAACAACCCTTAGTGATTTCCAGTGTTTTGTTTTACCATTGTCAAGTTGTTACGGGTCGTCGACTTTAACTTAAGCGCTTAGTAACCGTTGACGAGGTCAAAGATATTCGGAGAAAATCATGGGTCGTGTATACATTGAACTGGGGCCGATCTTCAATTTTTTGCACACTTCATGTATAGTTGCCGTACACTACAAGCCACTTTTTGTTACTCGTCGTTATAGTTATATCCTCAACAAAAAACAACGAATTCGTGTTTAAAAACTCACAATTGACCACACTGCAGCCTTTTTGTCTAAAATTAACATCATGTAAATATGCAGTAGCCTATAGCAGTAGGCCTAGTATATATATATACCGGTACCCCGGGCCAACGGACCTATTATAAACCGCATAATATCATGAAAGCGCCACTCCGTTCACAAATGGGACTAACGCCTTTGCCGCTTTCAAGTTTACAGTTCTGAGAAATAAAAATGGAGCCACCTTTTCAGAAGAAAAAAATGAAATTCTGCCCCTCTGCGCTACTGCATCTAAAGTCATCAAATAGACTATGGCCATTGGTCTAGTGTCTGAGCCGGCATTTCGGTATCTCGATGAAGAGGTGCAGGAATTGAATTAATTCAGCTTGAACTAAATTTAGAAATGTTTGGACACCGATCATCAACCTGCTCCGTTTGGTAAAACGACTTCAGGCCTGAGGGGTGCACTCTTCCAAATATACTAATTGGCAATCCGCAACTAAAAAGAAATGGAAAATACTCTCAAAGGCTACTCAACTATATGCACCAAAATATAGCTCAACCTATCTCCTTTAACTTTCTTTATATTTACACTTTTGGGAGATATTCCCTCCAGGAATTAAGATCACCCCAACAAGTCGTGCTATAGGCCATATATTCTAACCTGTAGTTCATCCATTAAAAGAAAATCCCATCACCTCTCCGTATGGCTAAATAGTATGTCCTATCTTGTGACTAATTTATCCACCATGCTCGGGAATTGGAAGGTATATCTTAATAAAGAATAATAAGAACTTTTATCCCTCAACGGCATGGGCCTCGAAATACTTTCAGATGAGTTCAGGGCATGTGAATAGATGCGCATTTTTTGATTTATTTTACAACCGTGCACCCTGAGGGCAAAAGCAGGGTTTGAAAGTACATGTACTGTACATGTACACCAAAGTGCCATATTTACGGTGCAAGATGGTGACACTTATATTATTGCCGTGTGGGTCCACGGTACACTTTTCCACAGTACCCGTGTCTCGAAGCCAGGAATACAAATTGCCGATTGATTCAATCGAGCTATAGCTGCTAATAGATTTATTTATTATATTTATTACATTTCTTTACCCAGGGTGTGCCCAAACAGTTTAAAACTGGTTTCCATTGGGGCCCTGCATATTATTAGTTAAAACTGAATATTTACACATTCATACAAAATATTTTAACAAATACAATAATGTTTACACAAATAAATCTATTATCGGTTAACTTTTCAACTCTCCAGAAGCCTATTGCTGATTTACGGGATGGGCGAAAAACCCGCGAAAAAAACCTTTTAGGGTGAAAAACAAGGGGAAATTCCCATCCGGCTCCAAAGTATTTTGGCAACCAAGTTTATAACTCCGCAGATCAGCGTAAATGACAGAAATATCACTAATAGATGGCTTTACGTGTGCACAATGGTTGTACTGTTTGCAGACCAATTAACTTGAAGGCCTTAAAGTTATTACCATTAATGAAGCAGCATACGGGTCATGCATATCATCATAGTCATAAACATGGAGCTATTAACAACATATTTTTTAAATCGTTGGGCCACCTGCCAATTACGATTAAGCATTGCGATGTTTGGACCCATGTACATTGTACATTTCCTTGCTCTATGATTGTACCGACATTGTACATGTACATGTACATGTACAATGTACGTGTACACGCACACGTACATGTAGGCCTACATGGGGTCGTCGGATCAAACTGCCCAGCAACAGGTCAAGATAGAATGACATTCCATTTCATTGTCAGGGCCGGCCCTCGGGAAAAAAATGTTGGATAATTCAAACATGGTTGACATCACATTGCGTCACCACGGATTTCCCCGCTCGTCCCTCCTACTAATGAATAATCTGAACTTGAAGATTTGTTTTGCGAATGAGGAAAGCGCTGCCATTGAGGGTCAGGCAGGACGTGCATGACGAGCGACAGCCTGCCGATATGCTCAGCGTGACTTGGCTTTCGACACTGTCACTGATGACCTTTATTTCTCCACGATATGCACACACACTGATCTCTACACATACAAATCTTGGTATAGATCATTAATTGGCTGTTCAAATTTGATTGCTTCACAACTCAGTGCGCCGCCAGCGGCAAGCCGGGAAAATCCCGGTTTTTAATTCCCACTTTCGGGGTCGCGACATCGCGTCTATCGCGTTTGTATTAGATGGTGGTAGCGCTAACGATATTGATTTTTTTCGTAGTCGATTTTTTCCCTCCGCGATATCGCCGATATGGCGATAAAATCGTCAACAAATTTCAGCATGATTAAAATGTCGCAAAAGTTTGTTCATAACTACATAATCGCCGGGCCTGTTTGTCGCCAGTCATTGTTTGAGGCCCCTCTTAGGCCAGCCATCAATATTGAGAAACAGCGTAGTCTAAGCTATAGCATGGAGGTAGGAAACATTTCCTACCTCCATGGCTATAGTAAGCGGACATCTGGATCAAAGCCTTTTCTTGGTTACCGCCACCAGCCAGAGCTGGGCTGGCTAATTTGCATGTGAATGAAACTGCCCTTTCTTATTATAATGAAGTGCTGTCCGGGGGGTCAGCAGAGTTAGCGGAGTACGCTTATCGTATACTTTAGATATTTAGAACGTTTTAATCGATTTTGCATCTTATCGCAGATTTACTGACAGCTTGTCCATTATTATAAACTTAGACTTTCAACCGAAAAAAATTGTTTTCTCCCCTATTTATATTTTTCTGTGAGTTGTTGAATCACATTAATTTTTTTTATTGAATTAGCATTTTAAAAGAATGATCCCGAACCGAAACAAATGTTTGCTAAAACTTCCAGAGTTTTTAACCACAAGATTTCGTCAGATGAGAAAATAGAAGTAGGCCACTGTACGTTATAAAACAATCTGTAGTTTCGATGTGACCAGAGAATTCTTAATATTTTTAATGAAACCTTCAGGATGACTTTGATATACTGGCAGTCGAGCACCACCTGGTTGGATTTGTGCAATATTTTGATCTCTCCATCACCCAATGCCACCGGTGGTACTCTCCAGATGCCACGTGCGGTTGGCATGGAATATTTTTTGTTTTATTTTCGCAGGCTTTCCAGTCCAGGGGCGCGCTACACAAAGAATTAAAGATTATGCAAAGGTACTTACCTGCAGTATATTCTTGATTATACAAGTCATCTAAAGGTGAGAATCAATTGGCATTCTCATGCACAACAGGCGGAGCACCAGTCTTTAAAAAACTCTTGACGTAACGTCCCACCTCGACCCCTGACCTATGACCTCTTCTCATAGCTCATATTAATGGTGGGTCATCTGTCAACTAATGACAACTATACAGGGTGGGTAAATACGTGGAATTAAAAGTGAACAATTCACAACTTAAGGCTGTACACCTGACAAATACAGCCAATCCTCAACTGAAGGTCGATCCAGACGACCAACCAGCAGCCTCAAGTATGTCTCTTAAAGCTACTCCTAATCTATGCGAACAAGAAGCTGCTGCACCTCTTGTTGAATGAGCTTTAAATCTCTCCGTATCAACACAAGCCAAGTACTTCTAGCATCCAACGACTAAGCGTTGAAGAAACCACCTTTCGATGAGGTTTTAGATGGCTGATGAATAACTGAGTTTCGGAACCACGACAGCTAGCTGTTCGTTCCAGATAGTTGGCTACAGCTTTCACTGGGCAAATGTGTCCATTCCCAAAGGCTTCAATAACCACACGTATAATTTCATGTATGTGTCTATTCTGTTTGTGTAACTTGGACGGAATGAATTTCAGACAGCTATGTGATACTGACAAGTCCATTATATCAATATTCTTAAGGGATGAAACTCTTCCTAAATCACTAGCCCTAAAAGCAACACAGTTTTCAGGGTAAGCATCTTCAGAGACAACTGATCCCAAGATGGGAGATTACTGATGTATAAGAGTACCGGCTCTACATCCCAAGTAAGAGCATATTTTGATGACTGTCCAACTGGAACACCTCCAATATTTTGGCGATACAATGAAATGGCAGATATATAGACCCCCCTAATGTCCTGTAACTTAAACCTTTGTCTTTCTCATCACCAAAAATTCCATTATTTCAGCTATATAGGCGCTGAAACAGGATCATGCGATCCCCTTCTACGACACCAGCTACACCAAGATGCCCATGCGGACTGATATTGTTTGTGTGTTGATGTTTTGCAACTGTCAAGCATGACCCGAGTAACTTCTTGCGAAAAACCTTTCGTTTCGAACTGTTTCCGCAAAGCAGCCATGCCGCTAAGTGCAGGGAGTTGTTCAGGGGATGTGGTTGACCCGAGTGTGGTTGAGTGAGAATGTCTTCCTACTGAGGGAGACACTATGAACATCTAACAAAAGAAAACCCACGCAGTCCTTTGTTACAAACAAAGGACTGCGTGGGTTTTCTTTTGTTAGATGTTCATAGTGAGAAGAATTGGTTGTGCTATGGCTTGTTCTAGTAACAGTGGGTACCAAACTTGAGTTGTCCATGTCGGTGCCACTATGAGGATTGCTGCTCTGTCTATTTCTGTTTTCCTCAACACATGTGCCAAGAGACAAAAGGGCGGAAACGCATATGCTTGTTCTTTCGTCCAATGTATTGAGAATGCATCTATCGCCACTGCCCCCGGGTCTGGCTTCCACGCTACATAACGTGGAGTTTGGTGATTTATTCTCGAGGCGAACAAGTCTACTGTTGGACAGAACCCTCGTCTCTTGCACACTTGTTGGAGGACGTGTGTGTTCAACCAACCTCGTTCCCATGGTGTCGAGCACCGCCCTCATCGACACCACAGCTGCTTTCACCCTGGTATATTGGATCATTTAAATGTGCAAGATTTTTGAACACGCATGCAAATTAGGCTCCCTGTGAGCGATGTATTCTGGGCACGTAGTAGTCTGATGGCAATGCTTAAACTTCACTTCTTCGTCGCATTCACAGCATAGGCTCTTTGGTACTAGATTGATTAGCTTGATTGTAAAATCGTGCAAAAAGGCCGCAAACTACGTGCAGTTCATGGGTTCTCAGAATGGTTGACATGAGCATCAACGAAGCGTCATTTATCTCAAAATGAAAAGAACAAAAAACAAATTTACATACCCTTGTGATACCAGTTTTCCTTGTGGTGTGTTTTCCTTGTGGTGTTTCCAGTGTTGTAGTCGAGTACTTTTTTCCGAGTACCGAGTCCCACCCGAGTGATTTTTCTAAAAATAATCTCCCGGGACAACACTGAGTATACAATGTTTATAAAATACGTCGGTGAAGGGCAAAACCAAATATTGAACAGTATGGATTTCGCGCGAATGCGAGTGGATGAGATAAAACAATGTTTGACTAATCGGGGAATACCTTGTGCGGGAAAGAAGAGAGAGGAGTTGATAGATTTAGCGGAGAAGGGGGTGTAAGAAGTACGGTTGATGCATTGGCGATACCTACTTCCGGTTTTGCGATGTCGACTTTTTTTCCATGATGCACTGCGCAATTTGGCCTCTCCCATCCCCGGTTGCCGCTGGCGGCGCACCGAGTTGTGAATAGTGTGGTTCCCTGACCTGAAGATTCCCTGACGTCTAAATCTTAGGTCAGGTAGTTACCGCGGTTTAAAATAGATCATGACGTGTGTGTTAGTCCGAGTGACGTCAGTGGCATCATTCAAATTTAATATTCTTGCAAAATCCAGTCGGCAAAATACTGCAAGAGTGTGGCATTGATTTTTCAGTTTTTATATTTAATTGAGAATTCAAATTCCAGGATCTGTAATGGGCCTGACAGACATTTTGTTATTGCGAACAACATCAACGTTAACAGCCGAATGCTACTGAAAACAAGTTCAGAAAACTTCGGACATTTTCGGAAAATGTCAGAATTCTGACAGTTTTCGTCACGTGACATTGGCGGCTACCGGACCTAATATTCATCAGAAGAATATTTTGGTCTGGGAAGCAGACTAAGTTATGAATCGACCGAACAGAGCGTGTAAGTTGACCCCGAGAACGTACGAGAGTTTACGAGAAAACGAACTTCCGGGCACCTCGAATAGGAGCTTCAACGCCAAAGCGAGTAGTTTTCTTGAAATAATTTGTTTTGACGCTTTTCTTTTTACTGAAAGGTAGATACAAACGTTTAGCAAAATATTATTTTTCATTTCAATTTATAAAATGTGAACGATATATCAAATTAGGGAAAAGGAGAACGAAAAAGTCTAGTACGTCATACGTACGTCATTCCCCATTGTTCTGGTGGTTCACTAATAGCGTAGACCTATGCAGTATAAGGCGGTCGTCGTATATGTTTGTACATTTAGTTTTGTTTGGTGCATGGACAAAATTCCTTATTACGCAACTACTTGCGTTCTCTTCGCCCTCGCCAGCAATTTGGTTAACAATAGATCTGTTTGGTATTTAATGGACCTTCCAACCAACGCCTCTCACTTCAGGCTCGTGCACTATCGCTGAATGCAGCTAATGCTTTGCTCTCTTACTTTACTGGTATACTTGCATTCCCCACCCTCCCTCCCTATTCGTTATCGCATTTGTGTTTTTCGGTTTGTGCTGTTTTCTTTCTTCATAACAGGCATGTCGAGCTTTAACTGCTTTACCTGTGGTATGCCAGGGCACTGGTGGTCCAGACAATGCCCCTTCACTCCCGCCGGTGATGCAAGCAACCAGCAGAGGTCCCGGTTCAGATTCAACCATTACCTGGGTGGTCCCGCCAGCAGGGGCGTCCCCATTCGAGCCACGGTATCTTACCCCTATGCCTTGCCCTCGATTGCCGCCTCGGCAGCAGAGTTGTCTAAAGAGCCCCCAAGCTCGGTCCCATCCCAATCCTGATTCTACTACCGACAAGTTCAGCGATATCATTCAGGTACATTGTGAATTTTGGAACTCTAATTTGCCATCTGATGCCATCCATGTAAAAGGTAGAATAAAATCACATAGCGTTTTCTGGTCCCGAATAAGCACTCAGAGTATGATTATGTCAATCATAAAGGAAGGCTTTAAAATGTTTCCTAGAAGATCCTCCTCCAATGTATTTTCAAAACATGTTTCAGCCTTCCAGCATTCTTCCTTTGTCAATGAATCCATCTTGGATTTGCTTGCCTCGAACAGAATTATGGAAATTACTTCACCCTCTTATTATGTTACTATAGTCCTCTTTCCGTAGTTTGTCAGTCGTCTGGCAAAAATCGTTTAATTCTGGATCCGAGTCAATTAAATAACTGTCAAGAAAGATCATTTCAAAATAGATGATTGGAAGATTGCTCTTCAATATTTCGATCAGGATGCTTTTTTGTTTACATTTGATTTAGAGTCTGGATACCACCATATAGAAATTCATCCGCACTGTCACAAATATTTGGGTTTTTCTTGGTGCATCGATGGTGTGCCAAGGTATTTTCAGTTCGTGGTTTTGCCCTTTGGTCTCTCTTCTGCCCCACTGATATTCACCAAATCATGAAACCCCTCGTTACTCACTGGCGTTCCTGTGGCATTCTCATTGTCGATCCTGTACTGGATGATGGTCTCGTCATTGTACCCCGATCTAACCCTTCACATGATTCGCATCTCAAGTTAGCCACTGATATTTCGGCCCACGTCAGATCAGATCTTTTAAATGCAGGATTCATTTACAACATTAGTAAATGTGTTTGGTATCCTTCCACTTCTATAGTTTGGCTAGGCATGATTTGGGATTCGCGTTTAGGTACTCTCAAAGTTTTGGATCGCAGAATAAACAAAATCCAGGCTTCCATTCTCGCCCTACGCCAATCCCCCGTTTGCCGTATTAGAGATCTTCATTCCTTCGTAGGACAAATAATTTCACTATCGCCAGTGGCAGGCAATGTTACCAGGTTGAGGACGCGTAACTGTCAAGTAGTCATTGCGCAGGCTAACGATGAAGACGATGTAATCGTCCTCAATAACCCATGTCTAAGGGAAATCACATTTTGGCAGAATAACTCTTTCCGTCTGAACAATCGATATGTTTCTTTCCCCAAGAACCAACAAGATAATCTGCTCAGACGCTAGTTCCGTAGGTTCGGGTGCTATCATTTGCAATGATAATCATGTGGCTCACAAGAATTGGTCCCCTGAAGAAAAGTCTCGGAGTTCGACTTGGCGGGAACTTGAAACCATTTCGTTTGCCTTGCATTCTTTTTCACCTCATTTCTAATTCGAACGCCAAACTTTTCACAGATAATCAGGCGGCTGCCAAAATCATCGAAACGGGCAGCATGAAAGACGATCTCCAGTCTTTAGCTTTCGAAATATTTCAATTTTGTGTATGTAATCGTATCCGATTAGAAGTTGACTGGATACCTCGTACCCTCAACGATCAAGCCGCTTTATTAGTAAATTAGTCGATGTAGACGATTGGTGCCTATCGGACGAATTCTTTGCTTCCATAAATAACAAGTATAGGGTCCTTTCACTGTTGATTGTTTTGCCTCTTACTACAACACTAAATTGCCTCGTTTCTTCTCCAGGTTTTGGAACCCAGGGGCAGAAGCCGTTGACGCCTTCGCCCAAAATTGGTCGGAAGAGAATGTGCTATTAGTTCCCCCGCTGTCGCTCTGATTCCCTCAGTGTTGCATCATTTGCAATCGGGGGTCTGATACCCTTGTGTTCCCATGGTGGCCGTCCAGTCCTTTCTGGCCATTATTATGGATAAAATTTAGGCCGTTCATCCTTGACATGATCACCATGCCCGGAAAATTTGCGTTAATTCACGGCAGAAACACAAATTCTTTGCTTGGCTCGTCGCAATTTCTAAGCTCATTGGCTGTGGTCAAATTAGTTTTCTCTTAAAGATATATATATTTTTGTCTATCTTTTTGTCGTTACAGATTATTTTGGAGCAACAATTTTGGGCAGATTTTCCATCCGTATACAGGGCGTATCAAAAAAAACGCAACAAAATGATCATGTCGAATTTGGTCAAAATTGCGTTAGGTACATAAAAGTGCCTAGTATCATCTTAAAGCCACATATCTCCTCTTTCCAACGATAGGTCATTTGTTCACAGGCGGCAATGCTTGGCTGAACAGTCATTGTTTTTGCACAATGGGTCAAATTCAGCTTGGGACCAAGTTTTAGTGCAGTAAGCAATGATAAGTGGATGCAGTGCTATTGAAAGAAATTAAGTTAACACAAAACAGACTAAAAGTTAATACTCACAACGTTTGTCCTCATCTCATTGTGCAGTTTATTCAGCAATTATTACATCCCATGCCCCTCAACATGGCCCCCATTTCTTCACAATGAGATGAGGAAAAACGTTGTGAGTATTAACTTTTCGTCTGTTTTGTGTTAACTGCACTAAAACTTGGTCCCAAGCTGAATTTGACCCATTGTGCAAAAACAATGACTGTTCAGCCAAGCATTGCCGCCTGTGAACAAATGACCTATCGTTGGAAAGAGGAGATATGTGGCTTTAAGATGATACTAGGCACTTCTATGTACCTAACACAATTTTGACCAAATTCGACATGATTATTTTGTTGCGTTTTTTTGATACGCCCTGATATGTATAGTCTCGGAGTCCAAGCAGCAGTTGTTGTATAAAGCTTTCGCAGCGAAATCAGTAGGGACCTGCAACTCGTACTTCTATAGGTGTCGTCTTTTCATCACTTGGTTGGTCGAACACAAAATTCCAATGTCATTTCCAATCGGAGAAGAGATAGTGGCAATGTATCTATCTCATGTAAAATCAACCGCTCGGTCTGATAGTGTCATAACTACAACTGCTGCTGCCATTAAATGACTCTATTCCTTAATGAATATAAGAAACAATCCGGTAGATTCTCCAATAGTTCAACAAATTTTGATCAGTTACAAGAAATACCTTCATCACCCTCCCGTTCAGAAAAGCCCTTTATCTTTAGAACAACTCGAGAAAATCATAGATAGGCCTACTTTTGTCACGGACGACTGCTCTCTCATTCAACTCGGAACCGCTTGTTATGTATGTTTGAAGTTTGCTTTATTGTTCAGACATAATGAGATTGCTGAAATCAAGGATTCTCATTTTAACCGTTTAGAAGATGACCAAGGTTCAAGTATTTTCATCCCTAAATCCAAAACTGACATTTTTAGAGAGGGCAATATGGCTTTTCTGCCCATATCCAAAGATTTTTATTCTCCATACTCCATTTTGATGAAATACATGTCCAGGGTTGGGATAGCTATAGGAGAGGATCAGTTCATTTTCACCCCCTCACATTCTGTTCTAGCTCCAAAACTTACAAACGTACTCGTAACAAACCCCTCAGTTACACCAGGTGCAGGGAACTATTTTTAGATGCTCTAAAGTCTATCGGAATTGACAAAGTGAATGAATTTGGCCTTCATAGCCTACGATCCGGCGGGGCCACTCATTTAGCCAAGAATAACGTTCCTGAAGAACTAATCCTTCAACATGGTCGTTGGAAAACCACCATGGCCAAGAATCGATTTGTTAAGAGATGTGAGCCTCGACTTGAGGTGTCCAAAGCCGTACTGATGAATCGATTGCATTTTTTGACTTAACGGGTGTATCGGTAAGATTTCTCTGCCAACATGAATCGGCACATTGTTTAATATCGAAATTAATTCAATGAATAGCTGTTATGTTTATATGAAAGCCAACGAGGCCGAGTGTGACTAGGGCTGTTGCCTTTGTGAGCCAGCGAGGCTTTGGTATGTACATGTATGTGTAATATCAACTTGATATTGTTGTTTCCAGGCACAGGCCTGAAGGGCCGAGAGAGCCGTAAGTGTATAAGGCAGTTGCCTTGTTGAATTAAGTCAGTGATTATTGTAACCTTTGAAAGTGTATACCTGTCATTGATGTTGTACATTTAAAAAAGGCATTCAGCATCTTTGTGCATGCAGGCCACCATCCCATGCTGTCTTAATAAAATATTGAAATGCATTTCGATTGCATATTTTGTCTTTATTTAGCTGTGTCGGTGTTTGAAAACCAAACTGCTTTTCATGCGTATGAAGTAGCATCAAAGTTCACTTACGTCCGCAGCGTGCGCTTGCAGTACAGGGGTTTTAGGGGCCGGGCTCTCTCTTCCCGGTCCCGACTACAAGCCAATCACGTTGCAACCTGACGCTCGGGTCAAACATTTTGTTCCTACTTTTCTTCTATAATTTAGACGGTCATGCATGTTTTCATATACAGGGTGTATCAAAAAGAAGTATACACTCAGACAAATGTCTCAAATGAAAATTTAAATATTTTTAGAATATGGCACCATACATATGGGTAGAAAACCTTTCAGGTTGTAAAATGACACCATGATATTTGGCGCATTTCATGCATGACTGATCAGAGGCTACATTTGCAAAGAATTCCTGAGATTCCGGGAACACAATGACCAACACAAAAGAGGGGGGGGGGGGGGGTCCCTCTGCCCCATATCGAGCATCATATGTAGGGCCGAGGGGAATAACTAAAAAGTTACGGAATGATGGAAATATAATAAACAGAAAATCTTAACGGGGCTGAATATTATAATGGTGCTGAGGAGACCTTGTTGGGTGATTTGATTTAGATATAAAATAAAAAAGGCCGTGATAATAATAAAACAAATAGCTCACGAGGCCCTAGTCTTTACGGCTGGGAAAAACGGAGATTGTCGTACTCTGGTGATTCGATTGTCACACAGTTCACAAAGATACTGAGACGCAATCTAGATCTCCTGCGTTTTTCTCCACTGGTGAAACTCAACAAAAATTCAGGCTGTTTGTTTTGAGGCTGGACGCGAATCCCCGCCGAGAAACCCCAGCGATTCCCCCTACCTCCGAGTCGACTTCAATTCAACGGACGACTTGTCTCAATGGAAGACTTGTCTCCACGGACGACTAATTGTCTTCCCATTTGACGCAAAGACGGTCGAGTTGTCTCAACGGTCGAGTTGTCTCGAGTCGAGTTGGCCAACGGTTGAGTTGTCCGAGCCCCGACGGTTTAATATAATGGAGAGGTATTTCTTGCATGTAACAAGTAATTTTCCGCAGATCACACACCATCACCCAGGTTGCCTGCCCGGTCCCGCCCGCACCCATCGTATCTCCCTCGCCGCGTCGATCGTCACAGTTGCAAGACGTCGCATGCGAACACGAGCGGTGAACACTGCCGCCGCTAGCGCAAAGCCGGCCAGCCTGCAATGCAAAGCATAGCAGCTTCGATCGCGAACTTACCAGCGCCCCTTCGGCCAGTAGTATAGATAGCTACCAGACTATTGTGCAACTTCATGACAGCTTTTTCGTATGTGCGCGTGCGTGAAGAGAAAATGTTCCTCATTTTCATACAGAATTAACGCATGCGCACTAGTTTCCCCCATTTTTAGGGGGGAGATTTTACGAAATTCCCAAGACGTTGTTACTGGCGGTTCGTGGCTATTAATAGTTTGTCGTGATAACGCCCTCTCGCGGCAGCCGGTTATCGCGTATATACGTAACAAGGTCTTGAACCAAGACTAGTACAGGCAAGACGTAAACAGTTGGCAGCAATAGTTTATGGACATTCCACGAGTGGTAATATAATATGGCGGTTGTTGGCGACAGTTATTTGTAGAGGGCGCAACGCGACCCAATGAGCTACCCAGATTTGTATACATGGAGATCAGTGTCCACACATAATTTTCTCTATGGTGAAACCAACTTCCATAGACAATAAACGATAAACACCCAAACTTCAAAAACATTTGGAAAAATACTTACGAATCTCTAATGTGGTTAAACTCTAAACCAAAATAATGCTGGACTTGCCATCTTTCACTTTCTTGCCTTTTTATGGGGGTGACCGATAATTTGGATGATATTCCCCTCCAAAAAGACAATCCTCTATAGTATAAATTAATTTTAGTGCTGAAAGTCAGATAGCAACCATTTTGGGAAGGGGAAGGGGGGTCATTTCACTCCACGGCCACATTACCGTTAGCAATTATGATATAAAATGCTGTGTAATAAAAGCCATTATCTTCAAGCAAACTTGAATCCTCGATCCTGATTGGTCGATCCGTGGCAGCTGAGAGGGTGATAAAAACCATATCACATGGCCCATATACACACTCCGAATTGCGCTGTTCTAATTATGCGAATTGCGCGATACGCAAAACGCAGTGCTGCACAATCCATTGGTAATTCAAAAGCTGCGCGTTTGCGTCCAATGTGGATCGTCGCGTCACGTCTTCGGCGCACACTTGTTACGTTTTCCAGATAGCTCCTGTTTCTCCTGCAGGATAGTGCTGGCTGTTAATGATGTGTGCGTGTATGTGGTACAGGTTTCGCGCACAGCGCCGTTGCGTGTTCCATCTTTACTGCGCGTCAAGTTTGCTTGAAGATAAATTCGTTATCCCACTCGCGCTCGTGGAACACGGAGAATGTAGTGCGTCCGTGTCCCATATTCCACTCGGCCTTCGGCCTCGTGGAATATGGGACACGGACGCACTACATTATTCCGTGTTCCACTCGGCGCTCGTGGGATAACTTATATAATCATGGAGTGATGTGGTGTATACCCAGTATCTTAAAAATCCCTCGACTGTATAGGCTTGTTCAAATTGCTGTTGTCTTATTCCTCCATGGTAAAATAATGAACATGTACACAGCAGCACCGTACAAGACGTTTGTTAGCCAGCAAAATACATGCACACTGCATGCATGCACTGTGTGCCGCTGTCTCGCGTATTATTTTGTCCTAACCTTGACGACGGCTGTGAATGCGGTAGCTAAGCGCTATAAACATGCAGCGAACCATACATAATATTGATTTATGCATGCATACATCGTGGCCACACTGCTGCTGAGCATGGAGCGTTGCTTTAGCGACGAGGTTTATTTATCAAAATACAATTAATAAGCACCATACACGGCATGCAGTTGGGACTGTTTTGCGTCTGGAAATTTCCATGGTCCTCAGTCGAAAACTGTGCACACTGCACAGCATAGGGAACCATCTAATTGCCGACTAACATGGCGGAATAATTTTATTGTCATTTTTAAGCATATTCGTCTTTTAAAATTACACGTGTGATTTATTTGAACTTGAAGTTTGTTTCCCGTGGAATATTTACTCACAATACAAATTATAAAAGTCAGAGAAACAATTGTAGTCGCTCTGCACTACTTTCTTTTATGCGGATGCCCTTTCGAAAAGCATTCATATTCTGCTTGCCCCAGCAACCGTTTCCGCATTACCAATTCGATATCAAAGAGCACAGGACGGTGTACGACAAACTGCTGTCAATTTTAACTGAACATTCGAACTTACATTCCCTAAATCGGCAAAATGCGTGAAATTGTGCATCTCCAGGCGGGACAGTGTGGCAACCAGATCGGTGCCAAGGTAAGGCAGGCCATTATTGGGCGATTGATCTAAAATATAAATCTGTCGAATGGCGATGCCCATTCCCGCCCAAAAAAAGAAACTACTCTCCATAGACCCGCAGCCGATTTCACGAAACCTTGCGCAATTCTACTTACGCCACAATTTATTGCGTAAGTTGCGCAACATCTGTGACATTTTAAAAATCGATTTCACGAAAGTTACGCGGTGCGTAAGTCGCTGACTTGCGCCACAAATTATGGTGTAACTTACGCACTCGTTTTAGGTGGCTCTGTTACGCCCCAACTATGGCATTGTCCCAACTATACCTGGGCCGGCTCCAACTGTAGTTGGGACCGGTCCCAACTGCGACGGAGTAGTTGGGAAATCCCAACTACAGTTGGGACTGAAGGGGCGGGGATTGGAACCGCACGTGAATATATGCATAAATTACGAAAATCGTATGGCGCGCACCAGGCTTGGAAAGGAAGTTTCGTGGGTTCGACGCACGTGGCTTGCCAGCCGGCTATTATTTATGGTTAGTAGGCCAAGCTTGCTAAACATCATACCATGGACGAAATCAGCAACGCCAACGCTTTACTATTTAACCAATTTGAACATAATTTCATCATTTATTAAAACAATTATCAGCCATGTTGTGATTACTGCCTGCCACGACTGGGCCAGGATTGAAGTAGTGGTCCCAACTACATTGTACAGTGTATGGTTGGGACTGCACTAAGCACATGAATACTCATTCGTATTACTTAAACACAATTTCACTTTATTAAAAAATTATCAACCATGTTATGGTTGCTGCCTGCCACAGTTGGGCCAGGATTGAAGTAGTAGTCCCAACTATGGTTGGGACTGCACTATAAGCTCTGAATACTCATTCTTATTACTTGAACACAATTTCACTTTATTAAAAAATTATCAGCCATGTTATGGTTACTGCCTGCCACAGTTGGGCCAGGGTCCCAACTATGGCTGGGACTGCACTGGGCACTGAAAAGTCATTCTTATTACTTGAACACAATTTCACTGTATTTAAAAATTATCAGCCATGTTATGCATTGCCTGCCACAAAGTGGTGGTCCCAACTATGGTTGGGAGGGATGGACTGCACTAGGCACTGAAAACTCATTTTTATTACTTGAACACATTTCACTTTATTTAAATAACAAATAATTAACGAATTGATATAAATATTTGAGGAAACAAAACATTATGTCTGTTTCCTTTTGTTCAAGAGTGTGAAACTGTTTTTCATGTGTATGAGCGACGCGAAATAGCATGAAAGCGACCACCCCCCCCCCCCCCCCCCCCCCCCCCCCCCCTTGGAGATCAATAATGACCCCACCTTACTCCCGGCCTTCAATTTTTCATACCCGTCCATGCACCATTGTACCATGATTATACACGTGGCCCGGCCAGAGATTTGCATAACAGTGCAGCCCCCCAAACCCTGTGATCTTGCATAATCATGACGAATGACTTTTTCAGTCATGCGCCTTACAATAAATACGACACCCCCCGTCGCGTTTAGTCCCAACTATAGTTGGGATTTCCCAACTGTCCGGTTCTAGTTGGTACCGGCCCAACTATAGATGGGACTGGCCCAAGTATAGTTGGTACCATGACCGTAGTTGGGGCGTAACAGCTCAACTTAGTTTTCCGCAAAAACACCGAAATGATGGTGACAAGTCGTAAAACTCGCATTACTCCAGTATTGCATGCACTCCATGGCATTGGCTGCCTGTTCAATTTCGAATAGTTTTCAAGTTACTTCTGTTTATTTTCTATTGCTTACATGTGCTGCCCCCGAATATAATTCTAATTTGGTAATTTGTTACAAACCTTCAAGGTCCCTCAGATCTTCCAATTCTTCTCTGCTCGTACTCGTAGTGCCAAAAACAAATAAAACATGGGGGGGATCGTTCCTTTTCTCATGCTGGGCCGATACTATGGGGAAACCTACTATGGAACAAACTTCCTCAAAATATTCGTGACTGTTCCACCCTGCAAGAGTTCAAATGTGCTCTGAAGACCCACCTCTTTCAAATTGCATTCCAGTAGCTCATTTATTTGATTGTCAAGCTAATTGTGTTGTTGTAATGGCCATGTTTTGATTATTTGTATCTTTGTTCCCTTTGTTTTTGTTCTCTGCACCTTGAGCATCTCATTAAGGTGGATAATGGCGCATTATAAATTGCCTATATTATTATTATTATTATTATGACGACTTAGCTAGCGGAGGGTAGGTAAGCATTAGTAGAGCCGTTATAGTTGCTCAAATCATTTATTAAATTCACTAGATTATTTCAGAGAGTAATGAAATGATCATCCGCTCTAGGTTTATCTGTGAGATATTTCCGAAAGTTGCCATCATTTTTTTTTTCGGAGCGAAGTTTCAAAAATGAAAAATTTCAAAATGGCGCCCACAGTTCAATTTGATGACTGTTCCATGTATTTTTATTGTTGTACTCAAACAGTCGTCGTAAAAGCGGCATTCAGCCTCGTCCGCGCTGTATAAAATATATAAAATATTGCGCAGCTACGCAGTGTTTCGTGAAATGGATCGCAAGGATGTAGCGCAGCTGCGCAAGATTTTTATAGCACAAGTCCTACGGCATGGCGTAAGTTACGCACAGTTTCGTGAAATCGGCTGCATATCGCAAATACCGCCTGGTCGAGACGTAACAATGGTCACAAGGGATTGTGGGAAGGAAATGGAACCGATTTTGGTGCGCGTTTCTTTCCCACGTCCCTAGTAACCATTGTGACGTCTCATCCAGGCGGTATTTGCGATAAGGTCTCATGGAGATGAAATTTAAAGCTGCAGCACATGTATACAAAATGGTGTGTTAATCCATGGAAGATGTTCCTTCCTCCATGGTTTATCAAAGAGGTTCGTTTGAAAGATTTATTTGATTTAACATAACTATTATGTACGATTAGGCAGTTTAACATAATTAAACTTCTCATATGAATTTGGCATATGTTGAATCTAGCCTTCATCAGTTGACCGTTCGAATGCATCCGCCGGCGATCGACACTGCACCGTCATGACTATATTCTCCAACATGAATAGATGTGACCTTCATAAGGCCAAAAAAAAATTGTTTGGTTGTCAGGCCTCGATCTTAAGCTTTTCTTTAACTAGTCCAACGGGCAAGTTAACTGGGTTTTTTACTAGCCCGCAGAATTTTTTACTAGCCCACATTTAATGGACATTGTAAATCCCATTAACGATGGTCAGTTTCATTTCGCGGCAAACATCGTATTCGCCGATGCGCATGCTCAGTATGCACGTGGAATTCCCCGGTTGGGCCCATAATCAAAGCTGGCTTCAGTACGTACCAAAGATTGTATAGCGCCGCGTATGGCGTACGGTTCGCTGCGTCTTATAGACATTCATGACATTATTCCGCCAATATTAGTTGTCGTTTTCCTTCAAATTGACATGGGCCAAAAATGTGATGGTCCTTAATAATTTTGTTCAAACACTGATGATGTACAAAATAAAAATGTTTCAGTGTCAGCCGTATCGAAGCCGAGCATTGAGAAAAGATCCATAGTCTTTTTTGTGTGCACTTTCACTGTACTTTTCTTCCCACACCCAACCAGTCCCATGTACAGCATTTGGCAAAAAAAGTGCACAACACACTCTGGACTTGATATGAGACTACCAACCTTGTACAAGTCATGTGCGCTTGTGGCATCACGTGCGCAATGAATGGCATACATGTACACGTGTACGCACGTACACATGTTGCTATCGGGACACAAGCTAGCTGCTGTGAGACAGCGAGCGGCATGCATAGCGCTAGCGCGGCGGCTCGGCATAGTATTGACTGTGCGGGACGCCGTAGCGCGCGCTGTACTCGGTCATTAAATGAAACAAGAAGATTCACTCAAACTTACAAAGAAGGTTTGTTTGATTCATATCAAGCAAAAGTGACAATTTTAAGCAGGTTGGTATGATTTTTTAACTAGCCCGCCGGGCAAGTTAAAGAGTGCTTTTCACTAGCCCGGAGCAGTTTTTACTAGACATTGTACGCCGGGCTAGTGCTAAGGTCGAGCCCTGGTTGTCCTCCACATCCCTTCGCCAGTGGGGGGCGAGCGGCCGGATTTTGTATTTATTTTTTACATTCCCCGGAAGTCCAACTTCAAACCATACACAAAGCAAAACAAACACACAAATGTTGTTCGGCCGATAAACAGTTTGATATACGTAATACGGCTGCCTCTTCAGCGATGGCCGCCGGGTCCTTCACTCCGTCCGAACAACACATACCGTATCCCTAAGGCTGCCAGTGCTGACACTGTCTCCTGGGGCTCAACAATGTCTTTTGTGTGTTTCAGCTGTTTTTGAGCTGGCTCAACATTCGACCAAAAAACCTCACGAAGTTTCGATGTGGTAGCCACATTGCACATACATGCAGGGCTTGCCCTTAACTTTTTTTTTCACTCGCCGGCCAGACTACTTAACCAGACTTTTAGGTAGTCCGCAAGCTTTTTTACTCGCCGCATGTTTAACAGTAGTTTCTCAAGCAAACTTATAATAATTATAATGCATCATATATACGTTTCAGCAAACAAGCATTAACTATACTTTAACACTACATTGCTCATTTTTAGTTGATACAATGTCAGTGTCAGGCCTTGAATTTGGTAATTTTTAGGGCAAGGCCACTTTGGCCTTGAATAAAGCAAAATTATGGAGGGCACCAAGGCCAAATTATATCTGCAGAAAGGTGCATGGAGGTCGCGGCATTGTTGGTTTTTCCATTCAAAACTACGAGGCCAAAAACATACTGCTTCCGATCACATGGGTATTCAATTATATGTGAATTTCAGCCTAAACTATTTCCGTTTACGCTACGAAAGCTATAACAAAAAATTGCCACAATAAATGATCAAAACTTGCCTTAATTAATGTCAAAAATATTTACGGTCGATAATTCTTTAAAATAATGGAGAATTTAGGTCGTACACATCACTATGCACAACGCTAACCACGATGGGAAACTGGCCAACACTGTCCGTTTATCGTACGGTGGTAAGCGTGCACGATGCACTTTGTGTGGCGGGCGATGAACCTCGTGTTGCGGCAGGAAATGTCGGGGAAACACGCTGCGGTGTATGAGCGGTACAACCTCAAAATAAATTCATGAACACGGAAAATGCATACACAGACAAGAGATCAAGTTCTGTGAATTAACGTGCAGAAATCTTCTTTCTATATCGATTTTTTGTTTTGCCAAATTATTCATAGAAACTTTTGACAATCGGAACACCGTGATTGCGCCGCGTGTGTTGTGACCAAAGTTCATGAAGTTACTGTATGTAGCGCGCTGAAGGCGTGCTTCATAGCGCCGCCTACAGGACGCGTTCCTCGTACACGAACATCGATGTGTATTGTGAGGCACGCAAAGTGCATCGTGCACGCTTACCACCGTACAGTTTCCCATCGTGGTTAGCGTTGTGCATAGTGATGTGTACGACCTAAATTCTCCACTATTTTAAAGAATTATCGACCGTAAATATTTTTGACATTAATTAAGGCAAGTTTTGATCATTTATGGCAGAAAGTCAGTTGACTGCACGTAAACGTTGCCGTACATGTACATACTCCTGCTGATTTGTGTATTGTACGAATACACACATTTAATCTTGCGGTGGGGGTGTAGATGCTTGAAATATCGGCATACTCCAAAACTGGACCAGATTCAATTTGTGTGCATGTGCATGTGATTCTGTACGATCGCCAACGTGTTGTGCAGCGAGATTTTATGAAGGGCTGGCATGACATCGAAAATAAAAATATGAAGGATTGTAGTGGCTGTGTTTTTGCAAAAAGGGCACGGCGGCCAAGATAAATATGGGGCAAGGCAAAACTGGCCGTGAAGACGGAGATTTGGTACATAATATAACACAACAGAAACTTTCTTTTTTTTTACACTTTATTTTTTGACTCGCCCGGCGGACTACAAAGGGTAGGGTTTTTACTCGCCCGCCGCTGTTTTCACTCGCATTTGGCGACCGGGCGACCGCTAAGGTCGAGCCCTGACATGTACAATCAAACAAGACTTTTAAACCCAGTTTGCAATGAATGCTGAGCGTGTATTAAAGACGCCATCTTGGCTTCCCCTGTGTATATACCACTGATCTCTATATAAAAATACAAGGAGATCAGTGGCATATACACGTTCAGTTGATGCATTTTTTTAATATTTACTATTTAATCGTTTGTGTAAATATACAACAAAATTCTAAACTAAATATTAAAATTTTTAATGATTAAAGAATATAATTAGAAAAATGTTGAGATTTTATTTTTTCATAAGTTTATTTCTCAAAATGCGATATACATAACATTTTAGCCTTGTGCGTTATACATGTGGCAACTCCTTGGGATTTTTCCCAAGATCTTGGGAATTTTGGTTGGAAAAAATAATATGGATTGCACATGCGCAAAGTGCTTATTCCGATGCTCTTTGCACAGTGTTTTCCCATCGCCTTGGGAATTCTTGGGAATATTGAAATTTGGTAAGTGGCCACGCTGTATTTGTGTATTTCTTCACCGCGTGTATTTCCATCGGGACATTCATTGTGCGAAGTCACACACCGATACTGGAATAAGAACTTTCAAACTCTGGAGTAAAAGTTAGGGTCGTGTTTGTGCATTACAAATAACAAAATATAGATGGAAACGAGATTGGAACGAATCAACCAGTGAAATCAATTCGAGTTTTGGGATAAAATTGAAGAAACAAATTTGAAAATTATTTTTGGGGGGTGGCGCAGGCCGAAAAATAGGGGCGGGCGGTCGAGGACAACCAAACAATTTTGTTTGGCCTAAACGGCATGCAACGGTTATTTTGGACCTTGAAACGGCAACACCGCTTCCCAAATGGTTCTGGACCAAAACAATTGTGCATGAACAGTTTCCCTCAACACTCGAGTTGAATACATGCATAATCATTGCGCTTTAACTTTTTTTTATTCATTCAAAATTGCCTAGTCTGTTTCCCTTGTGGTTTGACGGATTTTATTAATAGTTAACCAAGTTTGTGTATTAACACCGATAACTTAGTTAACATATATTGGTTAACTATACAGCTCATGCCATATACTTTAAATTTTAGTCTTTAAAACGCTACCTCTTAATATTTATCTGTCATTTGTCTCTATAGTTAATTATAAGAGACGTTTTTTCAGCCCTTTTCCCCAAAATAAATCGACTACATGTATAATGTCAATCTTCTGCTCTTTAAGGTTTTTTAGCATATCTCTATAGAGGAATCCCACAACGACGAGTTTAGTGCCGATCTGCGCACTTCCACGTTTGAAAACGAGGATCTCAATGTCACAGTAAACAACTTTATGCTGATCGTGCGCCTGCGCTGCCTTATATGGCCTGATTAATTCATGTATGAATGTGCTGAAAAGCATTGTTTTGTTTGCCACTGACATTCTCGCTTTCAACCCGGAAGTGCGCAGAAGGGGCTAATGTGAAATTCCTCTATCACGGACGGATCCGATAGCGTTTTTTTTAAAGCCCAACACTGTTTAATATTGTGTATATTGCCGTAAGCCTATACATGTTATACATGTACATGAACGTTTGGATTGAGCAATGCATTATAATCACGCACTGGACCGTGTGGAATTCGGCTGCACGCCGCAAGCGTCAAAAACGAAACGGCATAGTAAATTGGCCTTTTGAGTTTGGTGCACGGTGCTTGGGGCACAGACCCAATAAAATCCTAATACAATACGCTTATATCAGTGCATGAGGAAGGCTTTCGGAAAAAAACCACACAAAAAAACCACACAAAAAAAACCGAAAATATTTTACTTTAATACCCCCACCAAAATCAGTCAGGAACAGCAAAATCTTGAAAAGTAATCCACCCTCCATACTAATTAATGTCTGAACATGTTGTACAACCTGCCATTTCAAGATTTGTGTCGGCAAAATCCATAAAAGAGGCAGAACACATGACACTGTGCCACACAAACAAGACACAGGTAAATACAAACTTTTCCTATATTGCACACAAAATTCCCGACTAAACTCAAAATTAAAGGTTATACCAAGTGTTTAACAATTCTAAACACAAATTGTGCCGTTCCTAACTGATTTTGGTAGGATATTAAAGTAAAATATTTAAACAAAAACACGGACAATACTTCGCCCTATTGTGATGTGCGGACGTATGTGAAGCTAACAAAGTCTAAAATACTGTGTTTAAGGGTTTGCAAGTGTATCGTTTTTAGTCGAGACAAATCTTACCAAGGAAAAGAATTTTCCAACCATGAGAACTTTTTAAATATAGAAAAGAAGTCAACACAATGACGAGCACATTGATTCTTTCAATGTCCACAATTTATTACAAAATGACTTGTTTTCTCGACAGTTCTGGGAAGTGATCTCTGATGAGCACGGTGTTGACCCCACCGGCACATACCATGGCGACTCCGACTTGCAGTTGGAGAGAATCAACGTCTACTTCAATGAAGCTACCGGAGGCAAATATGTGCCCCGTGCCGTACTGGTCGACCTGGAGCCAGGCACCATGGACTCGGTCAGATCTGGTCCATTCGGTCAGATCTTCAGACCAGACAACTTCGTCTTTGGACAGAGTGGAGCTGGAAACAACTGGGCCAAGGGTCACTACACAGAGGGGGCTGAGCTGGTAGACTCCGTTCTTGATGTTGTGCGCAAGGAGGCAGAGAGCTGTGACTGCCTACAGGTATAGGCGTTAGTTTGATGATTTTTGATCAAATACATTTGAGACAAGGGAATGTTTTTCCACTCGGGGGGGCGGAAGCAAAATGGTATATATTTTTTTTTACTGGACAAACGTTCACCGCGATATTACCTTGCAGGATACTTATATCATTTTCTGTTTATTTTTCTCCAGGGATTCCAACTTACCCATTCTCTCGGTGGCGGCACTGGCTCTGGCATGGGAACACTACTCATCAGCAAGATCCGTGAGGAGTACCCAGACCGCATGATGTGCACCTTCAGTGTCGTGCCATCCCCCAAGGTATCTGACACTGTTGTTGAGCCCTACAATGCCACCTTATCTGTCCACCAGCTAGTAGAAAACACCGATGAGACCTTCTGCATCGACAACGAGGCCCTGTACGACATCTGTTTCCGTACCCTAAAGTTGACCACCCCGACATACGGTGATCTCAACCACCTTGTGTCGGCTACCATGAGCGGTGTTACCACTTGCCTTAGGTTCCCTGGTCAACTCAATGCTGATCTTCGCAAGCTGGCTGTCAACATGGTGCCATTCCCCCGTCTCCACTTCTTCATGCTTGGCTTTGCTCCCCTGACCAGCAGAGGCAGCCAGCAGTACCGTGCCCTGACCGTTCCCGAGCTGACCCAGCAGATGTTTGATGCCAAGAACATGATGGCTGCTTGCGACCCTCGTCACGGCCGCTACCTGACTGTTGCTGCCATATTCCGTGGTCGCATGTCCATGAAGGAGGTCGATGAGCAGATGCTGAACGTGCAGAATAAGAACAGCAGCTACTTCGTGGAATGGATCCCCAACAACGTGAAGACCGCTGTCTGCGACATCCCACCAAGAGGTCTGAAGATGTCCGTCACCTTCGTCGGCAACAGCACAGCCATCCAGGAGCTGTTCAAGCGCATCTCTGAGCAGTTCACTGCCATGTTCAGGCGCAAGGCTTTCTTGCATTGGTACACCGGGGAGGGTATGGATGAGATGGAGTTCACTGAGGCCGAGAGCAACATGAACGACTTGGTGTCCGAGTACCAGCAGTACCAGGATGCAACAGCCGAGGAGGAGGGTGAATTTGATGAGGAGGAGGAAGGTGAAGAGGAAAATTAGACCTGTATATCTCCATCACCGCCGACTAAAGATGGCATACCTTTTAGTATTAAAGAAAAAGCTAAAAGCTATAAAACTAAACGGCAAACTATTCAAAACATCATTCAGTGTTCGTTCTATAGACTAAAGGCCTTGTCACACGGGGCAATTTAGGGGCAATATTTTTCTGGCAGCGCCGAGGAAACTTTTGTTGACGCAATTTTCATGACACACGCGGCAATTTTGAAGCAACGCTCGCGCAATCAAAATTGCACGCACACTGGGCAATCAATCAGGAGGACTAAATTAGTTTAAAAAGAAACGCGACGAGCAACCCACTTACCCACCTGTTTAATCTTCTTAACGGGTGTTTCCTAACTGCTCTTTGATCAAGGTTTCGTTGCCACTGGCAAGATAGTTGTTCCCAAACACAAGCGATATTTACAGATTTAAGTAAATGACTAAGTATGATTGTTGCAGGGTTGATAAAAATCATGATATATTTTTTATACAAAAAATATATCAGATTTTTTAAAATTTAAATCGGTTTCAATTTTGTTTTACCATTGTACCATTTGCTTAAAAAATTGTTATTTTAAATAAGTCAATTTAAATGACTATCATTAAAAGTCAAGTATTTAACCACAATGCACACAATTGTTCATGAAATCAGCACTTGTCAAATCCCTTTTATTTATCACATTCTTTTCTAGAATACATACATGTACTGTAGTTTGTTTTAAAATCTCTGGTATTATAAGTTACAGCATCATCACCATACTGCACATTTCTTATCCAAGTTGATAGCAGGAAACCCCCCCCCCCCACACTTCTCTTAGTTCTCTACACACAACCATTTTGGAATAAAACTTTAAAAAATGAAATGCAGCTACCTAAATATCACCGTGTGCATGTAGGCGTGTACAGTTTTGTTTCCTTAAGTTTATTTTCTCAGAGTCAGAACAGACTAGATTGCATACAAAACGTTACCCTAACCCTCTAATCAAAACGTGATTTTTATTAGTGATTGCTTTTCATTGATTTAAATCAAACAACCCTGGATTGTTGACACTTGATACTTATGAGAGGTAAATGAAACATTGTGAATTAAATTCTGCTGTCATTGGCAAGACTTCTGTTCCTTAAAAAAATAGATGCTTACGGACTTGAGTATAATTGTTGACGCTTATAGACCCAAGAACAAATCAAAATTTGGATGGTTTCTTACTCAATTTAAAGATACCAATTTAATTCCAACTCTGAATATTTTTGGCAAGAATTTAAGAATAAAATTTAAGAATAAAACAACACATAATACATGTA